>CM059446.1:37758998-37792220 GCA_030390025.1 Squalus acanthias
TCCTGCTCTCCGAAGTGCCGAATTGCCAATCAACACTAGTAACGCATGGGCAGCTTTCCTATGCGATTTAAATGAGGCCCAACCATCAAAATGGTGCGGGCCTCTTGCTACTGGCATAGGGTAGGCGTCCCAATTGCCCTGCCCAACACCCACCTGATTGGCATCATGTTTAAGTATGGACCCCATAGTATTCATAGAGGATACCTGTTGGTATATATTGCTACTACTTCATCGGTATCTGAAAATTGCATTGGGGTCCTGTTGATGTCAAAGGACCGCGGGTTGCACGAGCTAATGAGGTGCCTACCTATTTTCATCTGGGCCGACCAATCCAAGGAACCCACCAAGAGGGCGGCAGCTTGGGCATCGGCGGGAACCGGATGATGAGCTCGTCTCCTCCAATTTTCCTTGCGCTACTGCCCCATTCCCAAATGAAAATGGGGACGGAAATCAGCCCCGTCATATACCATCATAGTATTTCATGAGGATACCTGTAAGGTTGCAATATACAATTATAGAATTTATAGAGGACACGCTTCAGAATACAGTATATTCTCTATCACTGGATTCCTCGCGGACAGGACTTCGTTGACTACTCTGCTCTGTTTTTCAGTCACTCAAGTCTTAAGTTGTAGAATTCTTTTGTCAAATTAGTTTCCGATCTCCTGGACTTCTCTGGACATCTAGACTACATTTCTGCTTTGAACTATATTGGATTACACTATGTTTCTGCACTGGATTACACTGTAAGACTTAACTGCTGTGTCTCTCTCTCCGAAAAGGTAAAAAGATTTTTACCTTTAAACTTCCGTCTGTCTGTCTGCTGAACTGGTATTACTGGTTTTTCAGCTCTGCTGGCTTGTAGGTAGCCGCTCCACTTGCTGTCCGGTGACGCGTTCTACTGGTTTCCAGCTTTGCTGGTCACTGGTTTATGGTTTTACTTTCTCTCCGCCGCTTTGATCTACGGTGACCTCCAACTTGCGTCAATTTCGCCATCATCTTTCTGCACCGCTACTGACTCTCATTCCTACAGCAACAACCTCCATCCTCAAACTCTCTACCATTCAAATAGCTTCTGGACTTCTACGATAGCAAAATACTGCGGATGCTGGAAAATTGAAACAACAGAAAACGCTGGAAAAACTCAGCAGGCCAGGCAACATCCGTGGAGAGAGAAACAGAGTTAACGTTTCAGGTTGAAACCCTTCGTCAGAACTGAGAAAAGAACTGAGAAAAGGTTCGTGCCTTTTTCCTTTTTTTTCTCTCTCTCCCCCTACGGCAGCTGTCTCTCATTCTGCCAGCATTTCACACTTCACCTTTTGTTTCTTAACCTGTCCCATTACCATCTCGTCTTGCCTTGAGCATCTCTTAATGTCTCTACTTACCATAGTTATTCCTCCCCCCAGCCTCCCCCTTGCATTTTTATCTGTTTCATTTCCTGCTCTTTTCTCAGTTCTGACGAAGGGTTTCGACCTGAAACGTTAACTCTGTTTCTCTCTCCACGGATGTTGCCTGGCCTGCTGAGTTTTTCCAGCATTTTCTGTTGTAGCTTCTGGACTTCACTCACCTGCTTTGGGCAGCGGTTCGTCGATGCTCCGTACCAGCCCCATCCTGCTTACGTCAGCTTTGTCCTTCCATGGGACCTCTGATTTTGACCCTGGTCTCTCTACTATTGTCACCAACCTATTCCCTGCTACCAGGAAATATGTATTCCATTAATTATTACATTTAAACAGGCCTATGTAACCTGAGCTTTTCCCCGTGTCCATTCGCGTGCGCACTTTGGCTGCCGCTCCGGACCCGAGCCATTCCATTTTTTCCCCCTATTTTCCTTTTCTCTCTTTCCCTCCCTGACCGCACTCTCTTGTCATCATGCCTCCTTTCATCTCTCCTCTCTCGGATACTCTGCCCTCCCAAATCCCTACCCCAATCCTTCATTACTCTTCGACCTTCCTACTCTCCTGCCGCCGTCCCAGGCTTGACTCCCTCTTAGATAAGCCCACAGCTTCCCTCTGTGCCTCTCTTGGCATCCTACGAAGGGCCCATTGAGGCACTCGTCGCTGCCGTCTTACGAGCAGCAACCCCAACTGTCCCACCCTACTCTCTCACCGACCTTCCCGCCCAGCGCACCCACTGGGGGCAAATCTTGCCAATCTCTTCCCCATCCAACTCATCCCCCTCAGCGCTGACCCTGTGGACGCTGGCAGTGGGGCAGCCATCACCGACCCTCTCCGCATCTCCCTCCAGAATGTCCGTTCACTTGCGAACAAGGACCTTGCCATCCATGAGCTTATTGTGGATGACTGCATCGACATCATGGCCCTGACGGAAACTTGGTTGAGGGGTGATGACACCTTACCCTTAAATGAAGCCTCCCCACCTGGCTATACCTTCCACCACTTGACCCGCTCAGACCGCCGTGCTGGCAGTGTGGCTCTCATCACCAAATCAAACCTTGGTCTGTCCCCCTACTCCTCTGGCAGTTTCTCCTCCTTTGAGCATCTCACCTTATTCCGCCCCTCTCACCTCTCATTTAAAATTCTCGTTCTCTACCATCCACCCAAGCACCATAAAAATGTTATTACTGAGATATCTTCACTGCTCTCCTCCCTCAGCCTCTGCACCGAACGACTTCTCATCCTCATTGATTTCAACCTTCATCTCAATTCATCATGCTCTCTCTACTCTGAGTTCACTAGCCTCCTATCCTCCCTTAATCTCTCCCTCCATGTAAACTCCCCAACCCATATTCACGGCCACCCCCTCGACCTTGCCATCTCTCGTGGCCTCGCTACTCCCATCGTGTCAATTGCAGATAAGGCCATCTCTGACCATTTCCTCATATCGCTCTCCACCCATTTCCCCCTTCCACCCACCTCCCCCAACCCTACTTCCTTCTGTGTCCGCCTCTGGAAAAAACTCTCTCCCAACTCTCTTACAACTGCTCTTAAGAAATCTCAACTGTCCAGCCTCTGGCCCTCCATTCACCATGACATTTCTGCAGCTACCGATCTGCTCAACCACACCCTCACCACCACCTTTGATGCCCTAATCCCTATTAAAACAATTACCCTCTCTCACCCTGGCCATACCCCCTGGTACGGCTCTCATCTTTGCTCCCTTAATCTAAGGGACGCAGACTTGAACGGATATGGCGGACAACTGGTTTAGCCATTCACCGCCAGATCTGGCTGGACCACATAAAGCACTATCGGGTCCTGCTCTCGTCTGCCAAAATTGCTCACTATTCCAGAATCATTCTGGAATGCAAAGATAAACCCCGGCTCCTATTCTCCACTGCTAACCGTCTTCTTAAACCCCTCTCCCCTGTCTCCACCACCGTCACCTCCAACAACAAGTGTGAGGAGCTCATGGACTTCTTTGTCTCTAAGATTGAGACCATCCATTCAGCTGCCTCTGCCACTTCCCTTGCTTCCCCTAGCCCACTGGGCCAAACTTCCTCTAAGGTTCCCCCCTGCCCTAGCCCTGAACTCACATCTTTCTCCAGTTTCTCTCTGATCTCCCCTCATGACCTCTCTGCACTCATCTTGACTATGAGGCCCACCTCCTGCTCCCTCGACCCTATTCCCACCAAACTGCTGACAACCCAACTTCCTTCTCTGGCTTCCGTGTTAACTGACATTGTTAACGGTGCTCTCTCCTCAGGTACTGTCCCCCTCTCCCTCAAACCTGCCATCATCACCCCTCTCCTCAATAAAACAATCCTTGATCCCTCCGTCCTTGCAAACTACCGCCCCATCTCCAACCTCCCTTTCCTCTCCAAAGTCCTTGAACGTGTTGTCGCCTCCCAAATCCGTGCCCATTTTTCCCGCAATTCCATGCTTGAATCCCTCCAATCAGGTTTCCGCCTTTGCCACAGTACCGAAACGGCTCTCATCAAAGTCACAAATGACATCCTTTGTGACTGTGACAAAGGTAAACTATCCCTCCTCGTCCTTCTTGACTTGTCTGCAGCCTTTGACACAGTTGACCACTCCATCCTTCTCCAACGCCTCTCCACCGTTGTCCAGCTGGGTGGGACTGCACTCGCCTGGTTCCATTCTTATCTATCTAATTGTAACCACAGAATCACCTGCAAACGGCTTCTCTTCCCGCTCCTGCATCGTTACCTCTGGTGTCCCCCAAGGGTCTATCCTTCGCCCCCTTTTATTTCTCATCTGCATGTTGCCCCTTGGAGACATCATCCGAAAACACAGCGTCAGTTTCCACATGTACGCTGACGACACCCAGCTCTACCTCACTACCTCTTTTCTCGACCCCTCCACGGTGTCTAAATTGTCAGACTGTTTGTCCGACATACAGTTCTGGATGAGCAAAAATGTTCTCCAATTAAATATTGGGAAAACCGAAGCCATTGTTTTCGGTCCCTGCCACAAACTCTGTTCCCTACCACTGACTCCATCCCTCTCCCTAACATCTGTCTGAGGCTGAACCACACTCTTCGCAACCTTGATGTCATATTTGACCCTGAAATGAGCTTCCGACCACATATCCGCAGCATAACAAAGACCGCCTACTTCCACCTCTGTAACATCGCCCGTCTCCGCCCCGCCTCAGCTCATCCGCTGCTGAAACCCTCATCCATGCCTTTGTTACCTCTCGACTTGACTATTCCAATGCACTCCTGGCTGGCCTCCCACATTCTGCCCTACATAAACTTGAGGTCATCCAAAACACGGCTGCCCGTGTCCTAACTCGCACCAAGTCCCGTTCGCCCATCTCCCGTGTGCTCGCTGACCTACATTGGCTCCCGGTTAAGCAGCGCCTCGATTTCAAAATTCTCATCCTTGTTCTCAAATCGCACCATGACCTCGCCCCTCCCTATCTCTGTAATCTCTTTCAGCCCCACAACCCCCCGAGATATCTGCGCTCCTCTAATTCTGCCCTCTTGAGCATCCCTGATTATAATTGCTCAACCTTTGGTGGCCGTGCCTTCAGCTGCCTTGGCCCTAAGCTCTGGAATTCCCTCCCTAAACCTCTCCGCCTCGCTACCTCTCTTTCCTCCTTAAAACCTACCTCTTTGACCAAGCTTTTGGTCACCTGCCCTAATTTATCCTTATGTGGATCGGTGTCAAATTTTTTGTCTTCAAATACTCCTGTGCAGCGCCTTGGGACGTTTCACTATGTTAAAGGTGCTATATAAGTACAAGTTGTTGTTGTATATAATATACAGTGGGCCGGATATTCCGATCCCTACGGGTGTGTACGCACTGTGTACCCCCCCGTAGGGACATCGGAAATGCCAGTTTCAGGCATGTACAGCACATGCGCTGAAAACCGGCATTTCCGATCTGTCAAGAAAGCTCTTGACAGATCCTCTGGCTGCCCGGGAGAAGGGCCTCTGCGGGCGGATAGTTCCGCTTTTTGGAGACCCTCCGCCCGCAGAAAACCCTTACAATTCTTACGCCTGGTAAAAGCAGGCGTAAGGCCTGCTTTTACCAGGATAAGAGTTGAAAAAAGTAAAAAAAAAATATTCTCTGATTTATCATTTAAAAATACTTGAAAAAAAAGGTAAGTTTATTTTTAGCCCCGTAAAAAACTTTAATTATTTTTTCAAAAAATTACATTTTTGTTTAAAATACTTAATTTATTGTAATTTCAAGTCATTTTAAAAATGTGATTTAAAAAAAAAATTATTTAATGTTTTACTATGTTTTTGGGGTGATCTCCATTCATATATTTGACAGGTCTTCCTGTCAAGTGTATGAAGGGAGATTCCCTTCTGTGATTGGCTCCCCATGGCCCACGTGATCCCAGGGACGCTGCAAACTACATGCGCCCCTGGGATACGTGGGCCCTGCGCACTTCAAGTTTGGTGAGGCCCAGGAGCAGAAGCGTGTGCGTCCCGGGAGCCCTCAGGTGAGGGCGAATAGATTTATACCCATTACCTGCTGGGCCACCAATTGATAGTGTACTGCTGAGCATCACCTCAGAAGTCAGCAGCACTAAAGCTGTGAGTGAGTTATGCATGTGGTTCTCAACATAAAAATCAAACATGTCATTTTACCGTGGTCCAGGAAGTGTCTTATTTATAACGTAAGAATCTGTTTTAGAAATAATTAACAACAATCTTTATTATCAGGACTGGTGTTCGTAAACGAGTAGCAACAGAGTATGGAGAAACATATCACGAGGTCACTACAAGGAGGCTTGGCGGCATCATATTTAACCTCAATTTAATGGACCAGCAAGAAATAAGCACCCGGTGGAAAGTGAAAAGGGTACGGGTTGGCATTGGTCCAGCAGAAAACATTTGCGACAAAGATTCTTAATGACTCTTTGACTTTAGGTGCTTTGTTGCCAGAAGATTGATTTGGACAGTTTCTTTCTCTTTTTTGAAACTGTGTTGGCTTTGCAGATAATGGTGGGCCATTTGAATTTACATCTTTTAGGGCAAATCAATGATAAAACACAACTTAAGGCTGGTGCATGAAAAACAATTGACGTCGTGGCATTCAAAAAAAATATTTGCTGACATTTAAACAGTGAAGGCATTGGTCTGAAAATACACTGTGGTTCCTCAAATGTGAATGCTTAACATGTTTGTCTGAGATACTTCTTTCCACTGTTTTAGAATAAGAGGAATCTCAGACAATCACGCTATGTGCTCAACTGCCAGTACTAGACTGATTACCTGGGATGAGAGGATTGTCCTATGAGGATAGATTGAGTAGATTGGGCCTATACTCTCTGGAGTTTAGAAGAATGAGAGGTGATCTCATTGAAACGTCTTACAGGGCTTGACAGGGTAGATGCTGAGAGGCTGTTTCCCCTGGCCGGAGAGTCTAGAACTAGGGATCATAGTCTCAGGATAAGGGGTCGGCCATTTAGGACTGAGATGAGCAGAAATTTTTCCACACAGAGGGGTGTGAATCTTTGGAATTCTCTATCCCAGAGGGCTGTGGATGCTCAGTCATTGAGAATATTCAAGACAGAGATCGATAGATTTTTGAGCACAAAGGGAATCAAGGGATATGGGGATAGGGCATGAAAGTGGAGTTGATGTAGAAGTTCGGCCATGATCTTATTGAATGGCGGAGTGGGCTCGAGGGGCCGTATGGCCTACTCCTCCTATTTCTTATGTTCTTATCCGATTGTGAGTGGAATTTTGTGCAATGTTTTTCACTGGACAGGAGTCAGGTACAGTGAGCCCTCCAACAGCCTGATGCAAGTGGTCCAGGCCCCACCAATGAAGAACCGATGAAGTAGGGTGGGACAAGGCTCGTGTGGAGCATAAACACCGGCATAAACCAGTTGGGCCGAATAGCTAGTTGCTGTGCTGTAAAGTCTATGGGCTGGATTTTGCGGGGGGTCAGCAGGTGCGATCAGTGGTGGGTCAGGTGGGAAAGTGTTTTTTCCCCCAGCGGGTCGGGACCCCGCTGTGACCCCGCCGCCACATGCATTTCCCCAATGTCGGGTCTGTCAGCGCTGAACAGACCCGACACACAGTGGCGGGTTCACAGCGGGGGACCCAATTCAGGTAATTAGTGGCTTGTTTAGAGCCACTTAAGAATTAATTTCCGCTCACCTTCTGCATTTGTCAGCTTGTCCACAGAGTCCACGCTGGTCATGGACCACGTCTGTGAAGCTGAGGCGGGAGGTCAGTGGCCATTGAATCAGCTGTTGAGTTGACAGCTTCAAATGTACAGTAAAAACCTTAGAGATATCTTCCCTCAGCCACAAACTCTTCCTCACTGCATTTCCACAGCAGATTCACCATGCTACAAGCCTTTACATAAGTCTCCATCCAGTCTGACCTCATTACCTCTCTCACAATTGATAGATCGCTTCTGTCATCTCTACTTCACCTGCCATCTATTCCATCAGCATGGGTGCACTTTATACTCTCTCACCTTGGTCCTCAGAATCCCACCACGATCAGCCCCAACAACAGCAGCACCAGGCACGCCAGCAGCACGAACAACAAACCATCAACCTTCTCTGCAATCACCATTGCCAATGGCATTACCTACTAGTAGTGTACAGCTTCATTTTCAGATCGAACATCACAATTTGCTTCCATACCCTCTCAATCAGAAATTACACAGTAGAATAGTAATTTACGGAAACTTAATGCGTTCACTTTAAACCTCTCCCTTTCTCTCACTCTCTTTCAACAGGCCTTTAACCATGTTATTTTAAATCCGTTAAATTGTTGAGTGAGGAACTTCATTAGAATGCGTTAAGCATTTATACAATGGTGTTATGGTGCTTTGCTGCACAGCTGCACACAGGTGGTTTGGTGCGTAACAAGAAAGAAATGTTTAAAAAATATTATTTAATGCATAATGTATAAGAAATATGTGAGAAGCACTTAAAAACTGTCATCAAAATTTTGGGGTATAGATGATGTTCAAGCTTTTGGTTTTATTATGAAGGGTTTTGATAGAGCATACAAAGAGAAACTGTTTCCATTGGCAGGAGTGTCATTATAGAATCATAGAATCATAGAAATTTACAGCACGAAAGGAGGCCATTTCGGCCCATCGTATCCACGCCAGCCGACAAAGGGCTATCCAGCCTAATCCCACTTTCCAGCTTTTGGTCCGTAGACCTGTAGGTAACAGCACTTCAAGTGCACATCCAAGCACTTTTTAAATGTGGTGAGGGTTTCTGCCTCTACCACCCTTTCAGGCAGTGAGTTCAGAGGACACAGATGTAAGATAATTGGCAAAAGAACCAGGGGGAGATGAGGAGATTTTTTACGCAATGAGTTGTTATGATCTGGAATGCACTGCCTGAAAGGGTGGTGGAAGCAGATTCAATAGTAACTTTGAAAAGGGAATTGAATATATACTTGAAAAGGAAAGATTTGCAGGGCTATGGGGAAAGAGCGGGAGAGTGGGACTAATTGGATCGCTCTTTCAAAGAGCCGGCAGGCACGATGGGCCGAATGGCCTCCTTCTGTGCTGTATGATTCAACGATATTAGCCAAATGCCTTGGTTAGATTGTAGTCTTGCACGAGCTCTCACCTATCACCTTTCTATTTATTAGTAAATTCTTTATTAGGATTCACTGATTCCTAGTAAAATCACACTTCCAATGATTTTGATGCATTTTTGAACAGCGCCAGCACATAGCCATTGCTTTTCAAGTCCAGACTATTACAATACTCTTGCTAACCCAAATGGTTCTGCTAGTGACTGAATTTTAGCTTCAATTCTAGGATATCACTATTACCTTGCACTTTCAAAAGCGCCCTGCCTGCAATTCCTCCGATGACAAGCTCTTAATCTCAGACACCCAAAAGTAAGGAGCATAACAACTTCTCAGAGAAGCGGCGCATGCCGTTCCTTTTTCTATATGATGGACATGGTCCCAGCACTAGTCTGATAACACTTTCTTAGAGAAAGTGTGAGGTATAGCATGTGACCTTAAGTGTCTTCTTTAAGAACGGTAAGCAACAAAATTATCAAATACATTTGTGAAAATACCAAAACCAAATCGAAAATAATCTCTTCAAAAGCTGCATTCAAAACCCTCGCCCATAACCCACAATGCCACAGGTTTGCACAAACTATGTAAACTGCATGATTACAATATACAACTGACATATACTTCCTCAATTATATGGTTTAGCATAAGGTAGGTTCTCCATTTCTTTATTTAAACTAAAAAGAACTAAGATTGCTTCACCATCCCATAGTAGAATATTATCTGAATCTCTAGTGTGATACCACTAACTGAACCAGAATAATGTACTTGAAGGCATCCCCACCTGTGTGTTATATGGTTAGGTACATATGCTGTTTAAATGTGGCATCACACTGGAGCTCTGATTGTATCTTCTATAGGTGCAACTTAGAAACTGGCTAGTGAGGGTGTGTAGGCCTACTCTCTTCTAATTCAAAAATATCACTTTTGTCCTGCACTGGTGGAAAACCATATGATTAAAAGATTTGATAGGGTAGATAAAGAGAAACTATTTCCTCTGGTGGGGGAGTCCAGAACAAGGGGGCCTAACCTTAAAATTAGAGCTAGGCCGTTCAATGGTGATGTCAGTAAGCATTTTTTGCACAAAGGATCATGTCAAACTGGAACTCTCTCACCCAAAAAGCTGTTGAGGCTGGGGGTCAATTGAAAATTTCAAGACTGAGAGCGATTGATTTTTTTTTTAGTTAAGGATATTCAGGGTTATGGAACCCAGGCGGGTAAATGGAGTTAAGATACAGATCAGCCATGATTTAATTGAATGGTGGAATAGGCTCGAGGGGCTGAATAGCCTCCTCCTGTTCCTATGAAATAATACTCCTGTTTTTGCAGATAAGTATGAATCAGGCCTATCTATGGCCAACTTTATATGTGAGAAGTCGCACAACACCAGGTTATAGTCCAACAGCTTTATTTGAAATCACAAGCTTTCGGAGCGCTGCTCCTTCGTCAGGTGAACTATAACCTGGTGTTGTGCGACTTCTCACTTTTGTCCACCCCAGTCCAACACTGGCATCTCCGCATCACAACTTTATATGCACTTTTGTCCTTATGCTTGGGAGAAGGCAGGTTGAAATTATGGCCTAAATACATTTTTAAAAAGGAAAAAAAACTGCAACTTGGAGTATTGCAATTAAATACTCCACTTAATTCCACCCCAGATTGTCAAAAAAGGTGCTTCCAATAAGTGCACTCAAGGCTAGAAAGGGTTAAGTAAGAAGCCACTCACAGTGTAAGTAATTGCATAGACCCAAATGTCTTTTTCTTACACATGCTTTTCAATTACTCTTTTGCTAGTCTATTCAATCCTTACTCTTCCGATCTCCTTACAATGAGTTATCATTGGCTGCCATTTTAGCACTCAAATGTCATTTGTCTTATTGAAACATGGTCTAGCCCCACTGAAGTGAACAATCATTCTCCTTCAAATATATCAAAATTCACTAAAAAAAAAAAATCCTCTCCTCTCAACGGAAAATGGACTGCAGTTAGTGACAGTTTAGAGCAGGCAATAAAATAAATGCGCGCTGTTTGGAATGACAGTATGCTACCTGTGCGCAAGAATGGCTCATATGTAAATACAGTCACTTAACGGCAAACATCTCTGTAACAGCGAAACTTCTTAATGTGCAGAAGAAGGTACTTTTTCATTTTAACCCTTAACGTGCCACAGCATTTTGTGTGCCTGCAGTATAGAATTTTAATTTGTCAGGGTTAGTTTTAGTCTGCAGTTTATTTAATTAATGCTGAAATATGTGCAATGGTATTTTAATATGCATAAGACGTGCTACTCAACGTATCCTTTCTGACTTATAATGTGCTGCTCCCTTTGTTTAATTTTCTTTAGCATATCTTCGATTTTTTTTGAATGAAAACTATTTATAGTGCTTGTTCTCTAACCTTACTGTGTATTTTATACTATCTCTTCAACAAAACCTCTGCCAATTAATCATGCACAATAAGCTTTCATTCTGTGTTATCTTTTTTGACGGGAATATTAGAAAACATTAGATTGGACAACTTAAGTTTCACAAGATGTCAACAAAGACAATAGAAACCAACAGAAAGGACTGCTGTATGTTTAAAATGAACATTAAATATTAATTAGCGCCTTGGACTGATATATGCTCCCTCCTACATGGAAAGACACACTGTTAATCCTATTCTTAGTGGTATAAAGTATGCTTAAGAGAGCATGAAATGACAAATTAATCAAACCGTTTAGGCAGATAGAGAAGAAGTAAACAGCTTTAATATTTTAGTAATATATCCATACCTTGTTTCGTGTTTACATAAACTGACACATTGAAACCTGCTTGTAATTCAAAGATAGTACTTAAAGATAATCTGTTGGGAGACTTTGTCCATAAGCTATAAAATAACCATCAACCTACAGTGCAGCAGCAACACAATTACACACCTACTGTACTGAACTCAGAGTAACCTTGGTCTCCGATATGAATATTCACATGTGACCTGTTATCTTTGACATTAAATGGCTATGAAATAACATAGCTCTAATGCAGCTTGTACAAGATCAAACAAACAAATGTCAAATAGAAGAGATCTATTTAAGGCATGGGTTATTTGACAAAAGAGTCCAATTACAGTATTCTTCACCACTTCTGATCACGTGAGCACAACAAATATTGATTTTAGGCTGGCTATGTATATACTTTGGATCCCACTCTTAATGAGAAATATGGTCACCTCTGAACTATGCCCTTTAACACAGTAATGCACTCTTTTCCGTTAAGTGGTCCATTGCCATCAGCAGAGACAGGAAAGACAAAGCTCTATGTGTGGTTTCCAGACAATCGACCTGGAATAAGACATTGAATGTCCTTCATTTAAGGGAATAATTTGAAAGGAGGGTCTAGTTATTGTGCGGCAGAAACAAAAATCAGATGTCCTCTGAAAGGAGAAAGGGTCTTAGCCCCTCAGCATGACTGGTTATAGTTGACTGAAAATTTTTATTTATAAAAATATAGAAATGAAGTCTGACTTTGGAGCCATTCCAACTTTGCTCAGTTTTCTCGGTCAACCATATGCAGTGTACACAATTCAAGCCATTTTAGTATTTTAAAGGTTGTTTCAGTGTTTGAAGTTACCTTGTAAGACCTAATTGCCTGCATCAGAAATAAACAATAGTCTGCGCAACAAGCCTGTACTAGTATTCATAGAAAACTTTCAGTTACCACCATCATTTAAAGGAAACAGCCTAAATCAAGTGTACTGTGCAAGAATTGCATCTGTATTTCTGGAGCAAGGTTAAAAAGCATCCAGATTAAAAGGTTTTTTTTTGTTAATGCTAATACTTTTAGGAATTAAAAATATGCTATGCGTTTCTTTTAATTTCATTTTATAATATTTGGGTTCAGTAATTTTCCAAACCTTCCATGTACACTAAATGCTACAAGGTTATAAAACAATAATGGACATACGCTGACTTGTTTATATCCCTTCGTATGCTCCACGGTCACCTTAAAGTCTCATAACAATCATATTCAAGATGTGCGTATAAATGTTATGTGTTGTCTTATAATGCTTTAATTTATTACAAATATGCAATTTGGTAAAACTAACTTATTGGCAAAATTAGGTAAAAATTAACTCCAAACTCCCGATTTAGTCACTTATTCCTCCAATATTCAATGCAAGCCTACGCTCCTAATTATGAACTGGGAAATCCAAATAATAGATTGTTACAATCAAGTTACTTAAGCTAAGGAAAGTTAACGTGAGTCAATTCAGTTTTTCACCCTGATTCAAAAAGTCTTATTTTTGGGTGAAGCCTTACTAAAATTCTCTCGTCAATGTGGGTATCATGATGTTAGTAACTGATAACTACTAACACCCCTTTCCACAAGGACGACATTTATGGAACTAATTGTCACAAAATTTAACTTGGATGATGCTACATTTTAAGAAGCAATAAAATAAATGGAAACCACTGGGAATTGGTGAAACATTGCAGAGAAAATGAACAATATTTAAATCAGAGCCCTTCGTTCTTTTATATGAAGAACAATTCCAGGCGATTTATAGATGCAGTCAAGTTGAATATGTTCACCGATATACTGATAAATGGATGAAGACAGACTGGATCCCTGTTGGGCTACAAGTCAGACTGGTTGATATATATATATATCATTTAAGTGTTAGGCTAACGTGCCAATTAACTTGCTGACATAGGGATATATTTGCCTCTTTTAGCAAGAAATAGTAAATCATGCCTTTTTTTGTCAATCTTAATGAGTGACCTTCATAACTGGCAATTGGTTCTGATTGGTTTTGTGAGCCCACAAGTTCGATAGCAAGAATGGCAGACAACAAACAAATCATAAAGCACCTGTAATAATGCTCTTTTCACATTTTCGAATGGACTAATGAACCATTTAAATAGGTAAAGAAGATAAAGTCTGCTACAAGCTGCGTTATGTGCAATGGTGAGCAAAGCTTTGGCCCGTAATTTCCGATAGGAGGCTTCCTGCGCGCGGATGCCCCCTATCGGAAAAAAACAACTTACCTGAGGGCTCCCGAGGTCCAGACACTTCCGCTCCTGGGCCTCTCCACAGTTGAAATGCGCAGGGCCCACGTATCCCAGGGGCGCAGGCGGTTCGCAAGCGTCCCTGGGATTACGTGGGCCAGGCCAGCCAATAGGAGAAGGGAATCTCCCTTCATACTTTTGACAGATAGACCTGTCAAATATATGAATGGAGATCACCCCAAAAAGACACTAAAACATTAAATAATTTTTTTTTAAATCACGTTTTTAAAATGAGTTAAAATTACATTAAATGAAATATTTTAAACAAAAATGTAATTTTTTGAAAAAAATAATTAATGTTTTTTACAGGGCTAAAAATAAACTTACCTTTTTTTTAAAGTATTTTAAAATTATAAATAAGTAAAACATTTTTTTTGACTTTTTTTCAACTCTTATGCAGGCATAAGCATGCCTGTTTTTACCAGGCGTAAGATTTCTAAGGGTTTTCAGCAGGCGGAGGTTGTGCAGAAAGCGGAACTCTCCACCCGCAGAGGCCCTTCTCCAGGGCAGGCGTGCGATCTGTCAAGATCATTCTTGACAGATCAGAAATGCCGTTTTTCAGCGTATGCGCTTCGCATGCCTGAAACCAGCATTTCCGATGTCCCTACGGGTGTGTACACAGCTCGTACATACCCGTAGGCATCGGAAATTACGGGCCTTTGTATTAATGGTTGGCTATGCAATTCTTAAAGTCTGATTAACGACTTGGGCCATTGAGTTGATAGTTGATGGTGTGATCAAGAAAAGAAAGGATCTTCTTGGCGACATAGGGCAGACAACTATCACACTGCAGAGACAAAGAATGTGACGATGTATAACAAAACAAGTGAGCTCAGCCTAACAAGTGCGGATCTTGCAGGAACTCTGGAAGAACGATTGCAACATGAAAATAACTGAACAAGGTAAGGTTATAATGCTCATGAAAAATATCATCAAAGGACAGGTGTGGATATGAAGACTATAAATGGATAACAAGTTCACTAGCTTTATAGAAATATGTAAATTTCAAATTTCCAATTTGTCTATACTTCTTACAGAGAAGGAGTGTAAGATCTACAACAGTTAGTGGACCTTCTCAAGGAAAAACAGCTAACTGCATTTAGAATCCAAGGCTGGAATTTTGCCGGTGCTCAGGGGGCGGGTTTGGAGACGGGACATCCAGCAAAATCGCAAAGATTGACAGCGGGTCGGAAACCCGCTGTCAAGCCGCCTCCAAACAATCTTCCCAGGTGTCGGGTCCCCGATTTGCGCATGGACCTGACGGGAAGAGGATTATAGGCACTTAACTGCTTGTTAACAAGCAGTTAAGAGGCTTTTTGCAATTTTGACAGGTCTACTGCGGGCTTCCTGATATCCGGACACCACGCCAGTTAAGTGTGGCGTGCTGTGGGTCTACTGTAATGTTTCTGCATTGATGACAGCTGCAGAAGTGGTGTGAAGGATCCAATGGTGCACTGGTGAGTTTCAGAGGTAAGAAAATGTTGGAAAAATCATTTTTAATGCATTTACACTTTTCTGTAGGTGACAAGTTTTGGATTTTGTGTGTAGTCCCACTTCATTGGGAGAACCTCTCTCACCAGTGACAGATCGCTTCTGTAACCTCACTTGCAGCTGCCATCTGTTCTTGCCTAAGGAGGGAGTCACTGGAAAGCCTGGGTACAAGGGCTCACCTTTGTACAGTGTTTGCAGCACCTCAATGCTGTCAAACACTGAAAAATCAGCTGTCAAAAAAAATGTGCATGGCCCCTTTAAGAAAACCGGCAGATGACGCGTCATCAACTGACGTCATCTGACACGGGCTTCCTCTTAATTGGCCGGCAAACCCGCAGGGCGGGCTTAACAAGGCCAATTGATGTAAAATCGCATCTGTGCATCTGATGTCGTTGGGGGCGGGACTGGAACCCGGAAGGCAGCTGTCCTGCCCTCAAGCCACATCAATAGGAAAAATCACGGCCATAGAATCAGAGCAACACAGGAGGAGGCTATTCAGCCCATCGTGCCTGTACCAGCTCCATGAAAAAGCCACCCAATTAGTCCATTGCCCTGCGCTTTCCCCATAGCCATGCTTTTCAAGTATTTATCCAATTCCCTTTTGAAATTTACTGTTAAATCTGCTTCCACCACCCTTTCAGGCAGCGCGTTCCAGATCATAACAACTCGCTGTGAAAAAAATCTCCTCATCTCCCCTCTGGTTCTTTTCCAATTACTTTAAGTATGTAACATATTAATCATATTTTCTATGATTCAGCCATATCTTATACCAATGTGCCCAAGCACAACAATTTTGCAAAAGTACTCATTAGTTCATGCAATCATAACACAGTACTCAAATGAATAAGTGTACTTATTAATTATAATGTATCCTCCATTCACTTCACAGAGCAAGGATATTCAAGTGGTTTGCAATGGAAAGTAGCACAGGAGGTCAGCATGACTTTTGCTGCCCACACTTGCATTAAGCAGCAGTACACATGGAGACACCCTCCCCTCCACTTTTGGATAATGATGTGGAGGTGGAAGTTGCTGGTGATGAGGTTGCAGAAGAGGTGGGGGTTGATGAAGGGTATGCAGGTGCAAATACAAAAGTCCAGTTTGCTGAATATCCCTCCTAAACTGTATCGGGATAGAGCTTTTACAGGGGCTGTTTTCCAACAGAGGAGGTAACAACACATGGACGGTGCTGGCGAGCTGCCTCAAATGGTGTAGCTCACCTCCAAACAAGGCCCAAATCAGGCACGATCCACTTTCTAGGCCTATTTCTGTAAGTTGTGGCTATGTAGCTATCTACAGATTTAATGTTTCTTGTTAATATTGACATAAACTCCCACATTTTTGTTCTCTGACGAAGAATCGCCACCTGAAATATTAATTTGCCTTTTCTTCTTTCAAGTGCTGATGGACCTGCTGTGCATATCCAGCATTTTCTGGCTGATGCGCCGCAATAGCTCTCCACCACCTTTTTTAACCCCTCCACTGCCTCTTTGCTGTCAGACTCCCCGGGCTGGATTTTCTCAATGGGGAGCTTTTGGAGGCGGGACTCCCACTTGTTGGGTTTTAGTCCCGCCTCCATCGACTTGTGGCCAACCCACGCTATTTTCCCTTAATTGACCTTGTTAAGCCCGCCCAGTGGGCTTAGCCGGCCAATTAAGGGAAAGCCGGTTACTGGTGACGTCAGCGAGTGACGTTTCATCTGTCAAGAGCTTTTGACAGATGAAATGTCAGCATTTGAGGGCTCTGTGAAGCTGTCAAGCACTGACAATCTGTCTTATAAGTTGAGTCTTTACTCAAGACTCAATTAGAAAGCCTTCCTGAGCAGAAAGCAGAAGGCTGCAGCTTTTGACAGTTCAGCGGCCATTCTGCTTCCTGTGCCGGTGAGCTGAGGGACTCCCGAGACCTGAAGGGAGGAAGCCTGCAGGAAGAAGTAAAGGTAAGTAAAGCTTTTAAAACACTTTACACACACCTCACACACTTAGGTGTGTACACATGCACCCATCACTCACCTGCACATCTCGGCCCCTCCAACCCCCGCAGACTGACGGCCCGCCTCGCTGACCCTGGCGAGGTTCGGAGCTGTCGGGAAGCCCACACTTCAGGGCTCAAAATAGGCAGTTAATTGGCACTAATCCCCTTCCCGCCTCGGGGTGGCGGCTCCCAGCGCAGGTCATCTACCCGCCTCCTGGGAAGATGGCACGGAGGCGGGTTGGGTACCCGCCCCCAGATTCTGCCATTTTCCCGGCAGTCCCGCCTCCAAACCCGCCTCCCCAGGGCTGGCAAAATTGCCCCCAAATTCTCTCAATCACAAAGACCGCCGACTTCTACCTGAGTAAGATTGCCGCCTCCGTCCCTCCCTCAGTCCGTCTGCCACTGAAAGCCTCATTCGTGCCCATTTCACCTCCAGACTCAACCATTCTAATGCTCCTGACTAGCCTCCCATCCTTCACCCTCCGTAAACTTCATCCCATCTAAAACTCTGTTTCCTGTATCTTATTCCACATCAAGTCCTACTCGCCCACCTCATCTGTTCTTGCTGACCTCCACGAGCTCTTTGTTCCCAACGCCTCCAATTTAGAATTCTCCTCCTTGTATTTAAATCCTCCCATGATATCACCCCATCTAATCGCTGTAACGTCCACCAGCCCTACAACCCCCCTTCCTCTGACTCCATCCTCTCTGCATGCCCCCTTCCCTTCATTCAGCATTGGTAACCATTCCTTCAGCTACCTAAGTCCCACTGTCTGGAACTCCCTCGCTAAAGCCCTCTGCCAATGCACCTCCCTAACCTCCTTCATGATCTTATTGAAACACACCTCTTTGACCAAGCTTTTGATCACCCCTCCTTTTCTCTTCTTCTTTGGCTTGGCGTCTGCCTTTCCTTATGTGAAACACCTTGGGACATTGTCCTACATTTAAAGGTGCAGGTTGCTGCTGCTTATTTCAGTTTGCCAATATTAAATTTTCACTTTTTTATCACTTTTTGAAGTACATCCTTAGTTAGTGATTGCCAAAAAGTTGTCAATTTGATACACACAGGGATTGTTACCTCAGGTATAGGATTTGATCTGCGCAAGGGACAAATCCTACCTGTAGTTTCACTTAACAAATTAACTTACTAAAATAGAGAAGCAGATTCATCTGCTCTGCTTGGATCCATTGGGCTGGATTTTCAATGACCTGTGGAGTCGGGTTTGGAGGCGTGTGGGGGGTTAAATTTGCGGGGTCGGGGGTCCCGACCCCATCCCAACTCCATTCCGCCTCCACGCAATTTTGACAAAATCGGTCGCGGGGTTCCCGACTCCGTCCCGCCTCCAAGAGGCGGGAGAGGCCATTAAAGCCCTTAACAAGCCCTAAATTGGCTCTGTAATGCCATTTTGAAACATTTTAGCTAGTTTAACCCTTTTCCGACGTGAAGTACGCCTGATGTGAAACACGCCAGTGAAACCTGGCGGGAGCACAAGTGGATAGCTGACTATCAGCTGCAGGTCCACTATTACAACAGAGATGTGATGAAGGTAGTAGTAGTATTAGGTCTGAAAGTCGCCTCTGATGCTGCTGCATTGAATGTCTTCAGAGACTGCCTGGGAGGACTTGGTTGCAAAAAAAAATTCATTCTCTCTCTCTCTCTCTCTGAGCTGCTGCTCATTTTGCATCCAGGTCCTCTCACAACAAAGGCCAGGCAATCTCTGAGACCAGGCAGTCTCTGACCTGCAATGATGACATCATCAGAGGCGACTTTCAGACTGAAACCACTAATTGGTTCATGGGTTCCCACATGCTGGAAGTCAATTGCCCAATTAAATGAAAATTGCATCAATCTCCCACATCCAATTGCAGGCGGGTGGATAACACGAAATGCGGATGACACGACCCCAACCTGCCCCAGCATCAAAATCCAGCCCATTGTGTCCATAACGGACAATTCTCAATGTTATTATGACTGGTTACTAGTACAGACTCTCTTCCAAGTTAGTCGTACTTGGTTGTACCTTTAATAACACCCAACACTAGTAAATTGGCTGTAAACTTTGTTTCCTAATAGCTGTGATTAGTGAGGTGCAGACAAGCCCATCACAGATGCAGTTTGGGTAAGCGGGTTTAAATATTATTCACCATATTTCAGTTAACACAGCTGCACTTTTAACAAGCCACACCAGAATGAGCCTTGCCTAACACTGCCTCTGCGAGCACAGTTTAATCACGCACTGCATGTAGATTGTTATTAGTCAATGGCATGTAATTTGCGGTCAGTGGCAAAGCAAAGGCATTGCCGCTGGCCCCGAGGACAGCTGCCCACAGAGATCTTGCAATCTCTGTGGCGAGAAGTTTGCCTTTTTGCCTATGTAATTGATTGTAGCGCTCCAATGGGAATCCCCAGTGAAGCGCTGCAGTGATGTCAACAAGCTGCCGAAGCAACCAATCACATTGAAGAATTCTCACAGACAGCAAACCAGGAAATGAGAAGCTGCTTTTATCCGGACTTTTTAAAAATGTTACAGAGAGCGAAATAAAGGGTAGGGGCTAAAAATTCATTGTAGCACTGGAATGGGCGGTATCATTAGAAAAGTTGGAGAATTAGCGCCAGGCACTAATGTTATAGAGTGCATGCAAAATTCGTGCTCACTGCTGAAAAAAATGATTGGAGTCCTGATTCAAGTCTTAAAGCTCAAGCTCATTGACTTTACACTCAAATGGTGGACCAATATCAGTCTACAGCTGGGCCTTCCAGGTCCAGAGCTAGTCAAGAGCGCCTGCAAGGCCATCTGAAGTCTCCCGCACGGACACTCAGCAGCCTTCCACCAGCCCTGCTGCAGCCACTGGGCCAACACTTTGTAGGAGCACTAGAGTAGGCAAAGGCACAGTAACGAGAGGCTCTAAGGGATTGCACAAGGGTGAATAGTTAATATTTTTGTTGTAAATATGTGTTCACTGAGTTTTGATAAATTTATTCATTTACTTACCATTCCTTTGTGGTGTCTATCATTTCAGCTTTGCGGTGTGAAAGGGTCTGCGAGAGGGATGGAATGATGGGGAAGTGGTGAGCAAAGGGGATGTGGGCTTTACGTCATCCTGGTGTGAGGCTGGAGGTCTGTTTGGATTAGTGGCAGAGTTCTGTAACCACCTCCTTGGTGAAGCAGAGCCATCTAATACACTACTACTCACTTCTTTGAAGGTAGGAGAAGTGCTTTTGGAATATCATCAGAGTGTAAGGCCTCCTGCTTTGCACCCTGATGTCCCTCCTCATCTCTCTGTGCACATGTTCCTGTCATTCTCGCTGCCTACGCTCCCTCCGCCGTAGATCCTGGAGGGCGAGGTGGCATGCTAGTACAGCCCCCATTAATGTTACCAAGTGTAGCAATTTGATTTTTTTGAGAATAAATGTAGCTACTTTTTAGTTGCCACTACACTCCTGATACAAAATAACCTTGAAAATACTGAATGAAACTGTTGGACTATGTGAAACTGACAAGAAACCACTGAAGCTCCACTAATCTGACAGCTGCGAGTCGTTACTGATGATCCCTTTAAATAACGTCCCTGGAGCCGGCTTCCTGGTGCTTCACGCCAGCTCTCCCTGTTGCTGTTTACTCCAGGCGCTAAGGTAGGTTTTGCAGATCGGGTGGTCAGTGAGCGTTGCACACTCACTGATGTCATGATCCACCTGGCGTTGAGGCTCCCGCATAACTGTTACTGGTGGCGGTGCAGGGGGGGGGGGGGAGCAGGATTTGCCGTGCGGCACTGGATTCGCCTCGCCCTGGCGATAATGCTCTAGCACCCCGTTAGTGCCATCTGCTGGCGCTAATGGAAGGCACTAAGGTACCAAATTTTTTCCCCTGGGATTCTCACATGGGGATAAGGTAGAAGTTGAAATATCATGACCAAACTTTAAAAAAACACAATTTTTTAATAGTTTTTAAAAATTGTAATTTTTATCATAATGGAGAAATTTGACACTCCACACATATAAAAATTATTTTTTCAGGGCCATAATGTTTGTTTAGCAGTCAATACGCAGTTAAAATCCCAGTTACACCTATTCAACAAGGCTTAACATTTAATGGAGTGTTTAACAGCTCAGGTTTTTGTCAGTTCCACGGATTTCACTGATTACACTGACTGCTGGCTATGGGGTGGGTGTGGGGGGGAGGGGGCTGGTGGTCCATAGCGCAGCCAGTGATGGAGCAGTGAATGACTGACCGCAACTTCAGGATTATCGCGATTAGATGCGCATGCGCTAAATCCTGACGTTGCGGTCAATTTGAGAGGGACAATGATGGCGAATGCTGACAGTTCGCCGTCAATCCCCACCGCAAATTCTGGGCCATAATGTTTAAACTCGCCCACACTGAGGAAGCTATCACATTTCAGTGGTGCAGATTCAGTTTATTTCTTTCAGTAAGTTCTGGGCAGTATGATCTCTCAGCACCCAGTAAATTCATCTGACAGTCTAACATCTCACCAAATTTTATCTATGTGGGTGATATATTGGTTATTGGCCTCATTTCCTGACACACACGCAATGAGATGGGGGCATTGTGACAGCGAGTCCTTTCAGAATAGATGCTAAATATAATTCAGAATCAAAACTTGGCCAATCTCTGTAAGCAGTGGTATTTGTTTATATGGGGTAGATACTTTGTATGGTATTTGATATCTTAATGCTGTTTAATCATCACCTTGTCATGGAATACTCATATTTATTTTTAAACAAGATGTAGCTTGCTTTGACCGTATAACCATACCTTAAATAAGTCCCAGTAAAAAAAAAAGGAAAACTGAGTATTATATTCTCTGCTGCAAGGATGTGCTATGCATTGTATGCAAACTTCAACCATTAGAATCAATTTTGGTTCCCACTCGGCGAATGGCATTTTAATTCTAACATTTTTTTTCTTTTTGTTCCAGAAGATTTGCTTTCTTTCCTTGCTTTTTTCATGCGTAGCTTGAGCGTGAAGAATAATATTACATCCCGCTTTGCACATCGAAAATGGAACCATTTCAGCTTTCGGCACGCTTTGGTATGATTCAATGAGAAAAGGGTCGGATTGGAAAAGTATACCATAACTGCTTCAGCTAGATCTTATCGGAATGTAATTTTATTTTACAGGCACCATTGGGTGAAAAAGCTAATAAGAATTTACGAGACTAAAGAACTAGGAACTAATATGTCAACCACCTCAAACCTATGATACGATACACTAAAAATGTCCGCTAATAAAGGTGTGAGCAACAATGTATATTTTTTATTACTATTTTGGGTGTGTTATCAAAGTAAGGGATGTCAGTACCGGACGCATAAGGGGACTCTGTGGTCTCGGGAATCAATCACGTCAGTTGAGACCACGCACTGGAAATTCGAGTGTGTGCGCTCGGCCGGTGTTTTTAATGGTCAGAAAATCAGGTACAGGATGAGCCCGAATTTTCACTATGCGGTTCCAGCAGCCATGGCTCATCGGCAAGAGAACAAAGCCATCAAATTACCCATTTAACGTCAGAAGCTCTCTCAAGGCAGATTTACAAATCCAAGTTTAAATGAGTATAACCGCTATAGTTACCACCGGATCTCCATCATGCTTGGCTAGAAGTTTGTTCCAATCACTGGTCAATTGACCAAATATTTCCGTAACCTTTCAACTAATCTCCTAATCTTCCTCTTTTGTTTCCTTTATTGGGATCTTGTGTGCTTTGATTCTATCAGCTACATCAGTGCTTTCCATCTCCGTTGCAGGGTAGATAGATATTGTGACATTCCCCTTTCAGTTTCAATCTTTTTTTTTATTTGTTTGTGGGATGTGGGCATCGCTGGCAAGGCCAGCATTTATTGGCCATCCCTAATTGCCCTTGAGAAGGTCGTGGTGAGCCGCCTTCTTGAACCGCTGCAGTCCGTGTGGTGCAGGTAGGGAGTTCCAGGATTTTGACCCAGCGACGATGAAGGAATGCCGATATATTTCCAAGTCAAGATGGTGTGTGACTTGCAGGAGAACTTGGAGGTGGTGGTGTTCCTATGCGCCTGCTGCCCTTGTCCTTCTAGGTGGTAGAGGTCGCGGGTTTGGGAGGTGCTGCCGAAGAAGCCTTGGTGAGTTGCTGCAGTGCATCTTGTAGATGGTACACCGGTGTTGGAGGGAGTGAATGTTTAAGGTGGTGGATGGGGTGCTAATCAAGCGGGCTGCTTTGTCCTGTATGCTTTGTCGAGCTTCTTGAGTGTTGTTGGAGCTGCACTCATCCAGGCAAGTGGAGAGTATTCCATCACACTCCTTACTCCATCACACATCTGATGGTGGCCATCAATTCAATTCTTCAAGGTAGAGACTCAAATGCCTCATTTCAACATGGAGTCTTTCCATGTAGTTTTCATATTCAATGTTTTAGTGGACAGCGAATCTGCCACAATTTTTTCACAATCAGGACTTTTGAAGATTTTAAGCAAATCTGTGATAACTGTACTGTTTTTACTCTTCACCTTAATACTATTAATAGAAAGACCATTATGTCTACAGTTAGAATTTTCTGTGACGCATAACCAAAACCCTTGAGAGAATACGCGTTCAACCGCTTTCAACAACCCCTGAACTTATTAGCGTGTGAATATCCCTGACTTCTAATTTAATATTTTAATCCCTTCTCACCTGTTACCACATTTACATGTCAAGGCCCTGGGGAGGGTGTAGAGGTATTTTACTCGAATGGTACCAGGGACGAGGGACTTTATTATGTGGAGAGACTAGAGAAGCTGGGATTATTCTCCATGTAGCAGAGAAGTTTAAAGGGTGATTTAATAGAGGTGTTCAAAATTATGATGGGTTTTGATAGAGTAGATTAGGAGAAACTGTTTCCACTGGCAAGGGGGGTCGGTAACCAGAGGACACTGATTTAAGATAATTGGCAAAAGAACCAGGAGGGAGACGAGGAGACACTTTTCATGTCGTGAGTTGATATGATCTGATATGCACTGTCTCAAAGGGTGATGGAAGCAGATTCAATAGTAACTTTCAAAAGGGAATTGGATAAATACTTGAAAAGGAAACATTTGCAGGGCTATAGGGAAAGAGCAGGGGAGTGGGACTAATTGGATAGCCATTTCAAAGAGTCGGCACAGGCACAATGGGACGAATGGACTCCTTCTGAGCCGTATGATTCTACAACCATATAGTCCTCATGTCTTAACTTCAACTCCTAACTAAATTCTTTCTTCTCTTTTTGGAAGCGCAGAAAATTTAGCACAGCCAGAGGTCATTCATTCCCTCACGACTGCACTGAATTTAGATCCCTCTCGGGTGGCTGATTTTTTTTTCCACAGTTCCATGTTTCTGCTTTCTCTTCAAACTAATCCCATTTTCCCAATTTTATTAATTTCCCATTTATTTCATTATTTTTGTTGCCTTTTTCATTTGTTTTGGTTCTTGCACTTAATTCCAATTGCTTAGTTAGTAACATTCTAGCCGACAAATTGGACACGATAGCAAGAACCCTCCAACCTATTGTGAATGATTCTATCTGTTGAAATTTTAACCATAGCTTCTATTTTACATCAAAATCTACGGTAACTGAGGCATGTGCACTCAGTGAAAAAATGCAGACTACACAATATTTAGAGTAATACATAGACAGATCCATTTCTCCTAGGAAAAAGGACAACTACTCACAGACTGCGACCAAAGGTGTCCTCTCCACAAAAATAACAATGCTCATTTATATTGGAAAAAATATAGAGAAATGCCATTGTAGGCCTCAGAGGGTTAATCTGTTTCTTGTGGACAATCTATCCTGCTCCTAAATGCAGTGACAAATAACCATTATTCTTTCATTCTGCACAGATAATCGAGGCAATTTAAAGACTTTAGTCGGCATAAGTGAATCCATTAATCCTCTAGGATTTCACGATAAGTGGTGACTGTGAAATAGTGCTAATGCCACTGTAGAGGAGGAAAAAAATTAATAATTAGCAGGTTAACAATTATCCAGTGACTACCAAATTGCTTTCACATTCAGCAGTATAGGTAAATTGTACCATATAAAAAGGTCATAGATTATCAGGGTTACTGAATTAACAATAGAAATACTAATGTCATTATTGTAATTATTGTAAGTCATTATTGTGCTTCA
This sequence comes from Squalus acanthias, assembly GCA_030390025.1. Taxonomy (NCBI): domain Eukaryota; kingdom Metazoa; phylum Chordata; class Chondrichthyes; order Squaliformes; family Squalidae; genus Squalus; species Squalus acanthias. The sequence continues at coordinate 37,784,600 of CM059446.1, forward strand.
ATAAGGTGGAAAAATATATTTATTTATAGACAGTAAAGGATGTCTAAGTGGCATCCCACCAATCTATCTTGCCTATCATTTCATGGGTTCAAGCATGACATGCCTGGACATCTATGGTGGCAGATATCTGATTCCGCCAGTTTAATTTATCATTCTGTTTTATCTTCGAAGTAAACTACAAGGATAGCATTTTACTTAGTCATTTTCAGTTGAATGGATGCAAACCGAAAACCTTTATGGCCATTATTTTAGTTCTCTGTTCTAATGTATTCTTCCCTTCAGTAATCAAGCCACGTTTCTGCAGTCACATTGTACTGCTTAACAATTCAAACTTACACAGGAAAAGATGGCTACATTGTGTGAAAATGTTTTACATTAATAAATGTGCTGAATCAATATAAGTAGATCAAAAGATTTGATGAAGTACCCATAGACTGTTGTGTGCCCTCAGATATTTGAACCCAAGGCGACACACCTGCTAATAATAAAATCCTTGGCTTATTATAATATAGATTTATAATGTTGGCTCTACGATGCCCTGAATGCTGTGCTCCAAATGGAAGGGAAAAGCAATCTAATAAATATAAAAATTATTTCTGCACTATAGGTCAGTCTCAGACAGGTTCTAATGATTACCTCTACAAAGCCTCTAACAATGGGTGTTTTGGTTACTTCTAACAATTTGCAGGTTGTAAAGGCCCTTCTACAATAAAATAAAATGTAAAATAAAATCTCCTGTTTTCATTTGCTCCAAAATGTTGCATATTTAAAATTCTAATTTGCAATAAAGTGCAGAAAGTGACAAGCCCCTCCTTAAAACCCACCTCTTTGTCCAAGCTTCCAGTCACCTCTCCTAATGTCTCCTTCTTTGGCTCGGTATCCCATTTTTCTCTGTGACGCGCCTTGGGACATTTTCCGAAGTTAACGGCCATATATAAATGCAATCGTTCTTATTATTGTGGATGATATTTGGGATGCATCTCAAACTGGTGAAACAGAGCTGAATGATAGAATAGCAATCTCTGAAACTAAACACAATTTAGAGAATACTCTTAGAAATAATGTAAGACAATACCTACTTGTTGCTCCACATTACTGTTATGACTAGGCAGTTCACTCTCCTGGCTGAGATCAAAACCACCAGATTAGCTCCTACAGAGGCAAAATTATTTTCCAGATCAGAAATTTGACACCATAAAGTATCTTATTGCACCATAGGACTCAAAGGGAGGGCATGGAAATTTGTGTCGGACTAAATGAAACATCTAAAGAGCAGAGCCTTTTAATAAATTGAGGTGTGACTATCTTTCATTTCATTCTCTTTCACATGATCCAAATCTAGCATAGTCAACAGGGCAAGTGTTCAGGAGCCTTAAGAACATAATGTATCCTTCCATTAAATTACTTTCCTCTCTTTTTGGTTTCCTATGACGCCATGCAAAAACTCATGTTTTATTTTTAACTGACAGAAGTTCATATAGCTGCTTCACCAAGCAATGAAAGTTTCTCATTTGAATGTATCTTTATTAGCACACTTGTTGATGAAAACAAAGTAGGAAATAATTAATTTCACTCATACAGAACATGCGTGTGTATCGTTAATTCACAATTTCTTTTAACAGAACTGTTTTACCTGCAGGGCTCTCTCTTTATTATTAGATTGTCTTGGCCTCTTTTCATCACACAAGATTTTCAGAAACGAGAAAGTCCAATACATTGAGGAAAGCCTGCTTTAATGTCGAACAATTTGATTAATGAAGATTCTTGCACTTTCAAGGAACATTGGGGCGGGAGAGCTCTGTTCTACCATTTTGGAATGGAGGGACTTGTTTGATTAGGAAATAAAGTAGAGGCCATGGGATGGCTTTTCAACTTACCACCTGAGCGTAAAACCAGCATCATGGATTTGCTTTTCATTAAAAAAATCCTCCCGGTTTTCATTCCCTTTGACTTCAACGGAATGAAAATCTGCAGTTTCTATAATAGGCTGCCGATCTGCAAAGCCACTTTAATACCCGGTGGCAAGGTGGAAACCTACCTCCATCTACCTCTGGGAAGTTGCAGTAGCGATCAAGCTCAATTTTAAAGCATGTTTCAGTCTGGGGTAAAATTCAATTTTGGCGGGGGCACAAATTGTGTGGTAGCGGATTGGCCGCCTGTAATACATCCCGTCCGTTATACATCCCGTCTGTTATAAACACTGTTCATTATACACCCCGCCCGTTACACACCCGCCCGTTATACACACAGCCCGTTACACACCCGCCCGTTATACACCCCGCCCGTTATACACCCCGCCCGTTATACACCCGCCCGTTATACACCCGCCCGTTATACACCCCGCCCGTATACACCCCGCCCGTTATACACCCGCCCGTCACACATCCGCCCGTTATAAACCCCGCCCGTTATACACCCCGCCCGTTATACACCCGCCCGTTATACACCCGCCCATTATACACCCGCCCGTTATACACGCCGCCCGTTATACACCCGCCCGTTATACACCCCGCCCGTTATACACCCGCCCGTTATACACCCCGTCCGTTATACACCCGCCCGTTATACACCCCGTCCTTTATACACCCGCCCGTTATACACCCGCCTGTTATACACCCGCCCGTTATACACCCCGCCCGTTTAACAACCCGCCCGTTATACACCCGCCCGTTATACGCCCGCCCGTTATACACCCCGCCCGTTATACACCCGCCCGTTATACACCCCGCCCGTTTAACACCCCGCCCGTTATACACCCGCCCGTTATACACCCGCCCGTTATACACCCCGCCCGTTATACACCCCGCCCGTTATACACCCCGCCTGTTATACACCCTGCCCGTTATACACCCGCCCGTTATACACCCCGCCCGTTATACACCCCGCCCGTTATACACACCGCCCGTTATACACCCGCCCGTTATACACCCCGCCCATTACACAACCTGCCCGTTATACACCCCGCCCGTTATACACCCAGCCTGTTATACACCCCGCCCGTTATACACCCGCCCGTTATACACCCGCCCGTTATACACACGCCCGTTATACACCACGCCCGTTATACATCCCGTCCGTTATACATCCCGTCCGTTATACACCCCGCCCGTTATACACCCAGCCCGTTATACACCCGCCCGTTATACACCCGCCCGTTATACACCCCGCCCGTTATACACCCGCCCGTTATACACCCGCCCGTTATACACCAGCCCGTTATACACCCGCCCGTTATACACCCACCCGTTATACAACCCGCCTGTTATACATCCACCCGTTACATACCCCGCCCGTTATACACCCGCCCGTTATACACCCGCCCGTTATACACCCCGCCCGTTATACACCCGCCCGTTATACAACCCGCCCGTTATACAACCCGCCTGTTATACATCCACCCGTTACATACCCCGCCCGTTATACACCTGCCCGTTATACACCCGCCCGTTATACACCCCGCCCATTATACACCCGCTTGTTATACAACCCGCCCGTTATACACCCGGCCCGTTATACACCCCGCCCGTTATACACCCCGCCCGTTATACACCCCGCCCGTTATACATCCACCCGTTACATGCCACGCCCGTTATACACCCCGCCCGTTATACACCCTGCCCGTTATACACCCGCCCGTTATACACCCCGCCCGTTTTACACCCCGCCCGTTATACACCACGCCCGTTATACACTCCGCCCGTTATACACCCGCCCATTATACACCCCGCCCGTTATACACCCTGCCCGTTATACACCCGCCCGTTATACACCCCGCCCGTTTTACACCCCGCCCGTTATACACCCCGCCCGTTATACACCCCGCCCGTTTTACACCCCGCCCGTTATACACCACGCCCGTTATACACCCCACCCGTTTTACACCCCGCCCGTTATACACCCCGCCCGTTTTACACCCCGCCCGTTATACACCCGCCCATTATACACCCCGCCCGTTATACACCCGCCCATTATACACCCCGCCCGTTATACACCCGCCCATTATACACCCGCCCGTTATACACCCGCCCGTTATACACCCCTCCCGTTATACACCCGCCCATTATACACCCCGCCCGTTATACACCCGCCCATTATACACCCCGCCCGTTATACACCTGCCCGTTATACACCCGCCCGTTATACACCCCGCCCGTTATACACCCGCCCGTTATACACCCGCCCGTTATACACCCCGCCTGTTATACACCCGCCCGTTATACACCCCGCCCGTTATACACTCCGCCCGTTATACACCCGCCCGTTATACACCCTCCCGTTATACACCCGCCCATTATACACCCGCCCGTTATACACCCCGTCCGTTATACACCCGCCCGTTATACACCCGCCTGTTATACACCCGCCCGTTATACACCCCGCCCGTTTAACAACCCGCCCGTTATACACCCGCCCGTTATACGCCCGCCCGTTATACACCCGCCCGTTATACACCCGCCCGTTATACACCCCGCCCGTTTAACACCCCGCCCGTTATACACCCGCCCGTTATACACCCGCCCGTTATACACCCTGCCCGTTATACCCCGCCCGTTATACACCCTGCCCGTTATACACCCGCCCGTTATACACACCGCCCGTTATACACACCGCCCGTTATACACCCGCCCGTTATACACCCCGCCCGTTACACAACCTGCCCGTTATACACCCCGCCCGTTATACACCCAGCCTGTTATACACCCCGCCCGTTATACACCCGCCCGTTATACACACGCCCGTTATACACCCCGCCCGTTATACATCCCGTCCGTTATACACCCCGCCCGTTATACACCCAGCCCGTTATACACCCCGCCCGTTATACACCCCGCCCGTTATACACCCGCCCGTTATACACCCCGCCCGTTATACACCCGCCCGTTATACACCCGCCCGTTACACACCCGCCCGTTATACACCCGCCCGTTATACAACCCGCCCGTTATACACCAGCCCGTTATACACCCGCCCGTTATACACCCACCCGTTATACAACCCGCCTGTTATACATCCACCCGTTACATACCCCGCCCGTTATACACCCGCCCGTTATACACCCGCCCGTTATACACCCCGCCCGTTATACACCCGCCCGTTATACACCCCGCCCGTTATACACCCGCTTGTTATACAACCCGCCCGTTATACACCCGCCCGTTATACACCCCGCCCGTTATACACCCGCCCCGTTATACACCCCGCCCGTTATACACCCGCACCGTTATACACCCCGCCCGTTATACACCCCGCCGTTTACACCCGCCCGTTATACACCTCCGCGTTATACACCCCGCCGTTATACACCCCCCCGATATACACCCCGCCGTTATACACCTCGCCCGTTATACACCCCGCCGTTATACACCCGCCCGTTCTACACCCCCCCACCCGTTATACACCCGCCGTTATACACCCCGCCCGTTATACACCCGCCCGTTATACACCCCGCCCGTTATACACCCGCCCGTTATACACCCCGCCCGTTATACACCCCGCCCCGTTATATCACCCGCCCAGTTTATACACCCGCCCGTATACACCCCGCCCGTTATACACCCCGCCCGTTATACACCCGCCCCGTTATACACCACGCCCGTTATATACACCCGCCCGTTTACACCCCGCCCGTTATACACCCCGCCCGTTATACACCCCGCCCGTTATACACCCGCCCGTTATACACCCCGCAGTTATACACCCGCCCGTTATACACCCCTCCCGTTATACACCCGCCCATTATACACCCCACCCGTTATACACCCGCCCATTATACACCCCGCCCGTTATACACCCGCCCGTTATACACCCGCCCGTTATACACCCCGCCCGTTATACACCCGCCCGTTATACACCCGCCCGTTATACACCCGCCCGTTATACACCCCGCCCGTTATACACCCGCCCGTTATACACCCCGCCCGTTATACACCCGCCCGTTATACACCCCGCCCGTTATACACTCCGCCCGTTATACACCCGCCCGTTATACACCCCTCCCGTTATACACCCGCCCGTTATACACCCGCCCGTTATACACCCCGTCCGTTATACACCCGCCCGTTATACACCCGCCTGTTATACACCCGCCCGTTATACACCCCGCCCGTTTAACAACCCGCCCGTTATACACCCGCCCGTTATACACCCGCCCGTTATACACCCTGCCCGTTATACACCCGCCCGTTATACACCCCGCCCGTTATACACTCCGCCCGTTATACACCCGCCCGTTATACACCCCTCCCGTTATACACCCGCCCGTTATACACCCGCCCGTTATACACCCCGTCCGTTATACACCCGCCCGTTATACACCCGCCTGTTATACACCCGCCCGTTATACACCCCGCCCGTTTAACAACCCGCCCGTTATACACCCGCCCGTTATACGCCCGCCCGTTATACACCCGCCCGTTATACACCCGCCCGTTATACACCCCGCCCGTTTAACACCCCGCCCGTTATACACCCGCCCGTTATACACCCGCCCGTTATACACCCTGCCCGTTATACACCCCGCCCGTTATACACCCTGCCCGTTATACACCCGCCCGTTATACACACCGCCCGTTATACACACCGCCCGTTATACACCCGCCCGTTATACACCCCGCCCGTTACACAACCTGCCCGTTATACACCCCGCCCGTTATACACCCAGCCTGTTATACACCCCGCCCGTTATACACCCGCCCGTTATACACACGCCCGTTATACACCCCGCCCGTTATACATCCCGTCCGTTATACACCCCGCCCGTTATACACCCAGCCCGTTATACACCCCGCCCGTTATACACCCCGCCCGTTATACACCCGCCCGTTATACACCCCGCCCGTTATACACCCGCCCGTTATACACCCACCCGTTATACAACCCGCCTGTTATACATCCACCCGTTACATACCCCGCCCGTTATACACCCGCCCGTTATACACCCACCCGTTATACACCCCGCCCGTTATACACCCGCCTGTTATACATCCACCCGTTACATACCCCGCCCGTTATACACCCCGCCCGTTATACACCCGCCCGTTATACACCCCGCCCGTTATACACCCGCTTGTTATACACCCGCCCGTTATACACCCCGCCCGTTATACACCCGCCCGTTATACAACCCGCCCGTTATACATCCATCCGTTACATGCCACGCCCGTTATACACCCCGCCCGTTATACACCCTGCCCGTTATACACCCGCCCGTTATACACCCCGCCCGTTATACACCACGCCCGTTATACACTCCGCCCGTTATACACCCGCCCGTTATACACCCGCCCATTATACACCCCGCCCGTTATACACCCGCCCATTATACACCCCGCCCGTTATACACCCGCCCATTATACACCCGCCCGTTATACACCCGCCCGTTATACACCCCTCCCGTTATACACCCGCCCATTATACACCCCGCCCGTTATACACCCGCCCATGATACACCTCGCCCGTTATACACCCGCCCGTTATACACCCCGCCCGTTATACACCCGCCCGTTATACACCCGCCCGTTATACACCCGCCCGTTATACACCCCGCCCGTTATACACCCGCCCGTTATACACCCCGCCCGTTTTACACTCCGCCCGTTATACACCCGCCCGTTATACACCC